>BPLR01004612.1:0-19850 GCA_021605095.1 Caerostris extrusa
ACCGGTATTGGTGTGGAGCTGGGATGTTTCCATTTTTGTCTTTTTTCATTTGGTTTCGGTTAGTAGGGCTGGCACCAAGATTCATCATCCGCTAAAACTCTCCTAGGTATTGTTTTTCAGCACGATATAGGAGCAGCTGCTGCAAGGACAATCCCTTGCGAAACCACCTCTGACTGTTTGTAAGATTGTGTGGCACCCACTCTGCACCGAGTTTCCCATAACTCATTTTCTCAGTAATGATGGTAAGAACAGAACTGAAATTCACATTTACCACCTCGCTAATGTCCTTTCTAGTGCGTCGTCTGTTTTCACGGATGATCTGATCAACTTAACTCATCAAATCATCCGTGATGAACAGGTGACTTTCGACCAGGTCGTGGATTCTCTTTCATAACAATCATTGAAAGAGACTGTTCTCCGTACATGGTTTTCATTAACCGATGGACTTCATAAACGGGCCTGAATGGTCGAGTGGCCAGCGCTTTTGCGCTCGATACCACAGAAATAGCTCAGTAGTGCAGTATTACATACTAATGCATCGCATTAGGTGCAATGTATCCTATGAGCATGCGCGCGGAAAAAATATCGGAAGATGAAAGCAGTATCTAAAACTTCTCTATTGACACAGTGAGTGTTCTCCGTACACGGTTTTCATTAACCAATGCACTTCATAAACTCAACACCTTCTGCTGCTAAATAAACGAATAACACCACATTGCTTTTCCTTTATTGCAAATATGACGTAGACTGATTGCCTGTCGGACTACACGTCTGGAAGACCTTCAGTTCTAACATATAGTTGCTTGCGCTTATCAGAGCGTATCCATTACTTAATATGGTTTTTCTACTTTTACCTGCTGTTGTAATTCTACACAGTTTTGTTACATTCACACATAATTAATTCGTAATCCACTAAACTGTAAGTCCCGGTCTAATTAACTTAAATGTACCTAAAATGCTCGTAGAGAGACAAACCAAACCAATCAGCTGGTGGCCGTTTCAGTGGGCCAATGGGAGAAATGCAAAGGCAAAGATTGTTATTTACAATGGGTCGGTTATGAAATAATACATATTTTTTTGACTTTATGAAGTGCAGCGTTTGCTTATTGTTAGTAATAACTAAGTTTTTAAATGTTTTATCTACCGTTGAAGTATTTTTGGATTTTTTGATAATACATCAATTTTTTTGATAATACAGAAATTTGTTTTGATGCTTTTGTAAATGAACTTTCTTTTCTCAATTCTTACTATTATTTCCCACACTCCCTATATATATCTTGTTCAAATTTTCGGATCGTAAATATATTTTAAATCCAATGCGTTCGCAATCATTTCTCCCCTCATGTTCCACTTCTATTTTATTTTTTAAATTATTTCTTTCTGTTTATTTGTATTTGTCTCGAACCTTTCCTTTAAACTCTGCTTCTTAATTATTTTTATTTGTTTTTTATATGTTTTATATTAAATATAAATAAAGAATAAATAAATAAATAAATACAAAAAAATCTTTCTCATTTTGTTTAAATTATTTCAAAACTTTATATGTCTCTTTCTTGGCCTTATATATGTCATATATATATATCTGGGCAAGTCACCTATTAGTCTTTACCTGCTTCTTTTTCAATGTATTATCTCATAACTTCAAAGGACTCCAACTCAAGACAGAAGCTAGCAGCTGCCCCTGCAGCCAAGGTGGCTCGTACCAACACAAATCGTCGTCAATCGTTCATAAAATAGTTTTTATTCATCCACTCATGTTCAAATACATTTTTTTGAACTTGTAGTGGATGGCACTTGATGTTAATATTGTTTTTTCAAATATTAATTCCTTAATTAAATTTAATTAATTAATCTTTTAGTTTTGTTTAGATTTAATTTGCATGTATCTAATAATAGATGGCTCCAGCTGTAAGAAAAATTCCAACTTTATTTGTTAAGGACTTTCCTGAATATATGAAAAAAAGTAGAATTTGAATGGAAATTTTTTTTTTTATATTACTTGTTTAAATATATGTCGAATTTCATACCTGAATCTTCTGAACTTTTGTAGCATCGGTAACTTTTTTTAAGTGTTTTCATTCATTTTATATAAATAGCACAACACGTTTTCGCTGTACAAATATGGCCAATAAATTTAATCTAGGAAATAAAATGTCCAACAATATCTCACGAGATGTATAGCCAAATATAAATAAATTTATAGCGAATGAAATTAAAAGAAAATGCTATTGCATATGGTATTATTTTTGAAATATCCAAGTTTTCTTATTTTATGGTACTGTTTTGACTTTTGCTTTAAGAATATCTCAATTATGTGATATCTTAACATAACACAAAAGTTTTTCGTTATCCTCTTGAGATATTGAATTTATGATATCTTACGTATGCTCTTATATCTTATATTAGAATAAACTTTACGGCAATACTTTAAAAATATTTGAAAAAAATATTAAAAAATATATTTAGCCTAAACAATTATCTTATGAAATCATAAATACTGTATATTTGCATATTAGAGCAATATGTCAAATTAAAAATAATTTTTTTTTTCTCTTAAAAATTATTTGCATTGTGTATTTTAATAATTCATGCTAATTTAATGATTCATGCTAATTTTTTTAACGATTCTTACAATATATATGTATATATAATAAAAATTGTAGTTTTTTTTTTTTGCTAATGTTATAAAACGAGATAAAATTAATACATTTAACATCATTTGAAAGTTCAATTTTATTCTTTGGCGGTTTTTTTTTTTGAGATATAATATACTTTTACGTTTCTATAAAATCATTGTTAATCATTTTATTATAAAGGAAAGCGAAACACACATTTCATACAATCAAAGTTCCTTTTGAGAATTTCCAAATTAAAACAAAAGTTATCAAAGTTTGGATAAAATCTCGAAAAGGACTGGATAAAAAATCTAGAATTCTGTGCCCTTCGTGTCAAATGCATTTGCCAGGACGCAAATTAGCCAAGTAAGCATAGTAATGAATGCACAAGGTAGTTTTGGCGATAAAATGATATTATGCCAAAATCCTCCACCTTCACCGGGTAAACAAATAAAATGCTGAAGTTCGAATTATGCTATTTTAACAAAATCCTTCTCTGGGACGCAAAACAAACGAAATGGCTGCCAAAGTTCGGAGACATTATAAAACGCTATTTCAAAAATCCTTCTCTGGGATGCCAAATCGCCAAGTAAACAAACAAAATGGCTGCCGAAGTTCGGAGACATTATAAAACGCTATTTCAACAAAATCCGGTTAAAATCTAGAAACTGTACCCTTGAGGAAGTCGCCAATCTTGCAACCCTGAATATTTCGCCAATTTTCCGCCAATTTCTTTAGGGTTGCAATACTATAATTAGAGGGTATTGTAGCTTCATTTTCCAAACAATATAATGACTATTGTTATTGTGTGATTATATTATTATTTGCAGTAAATAAGAACAGAAATATATATTCTTTAAATTAGTATTCCAATAAATTACTGATTATTCGAACTTATTCTTACAACATACGTCGGTCACTGATTCAGAACATAAACAATATTTATGAAGTTGCCACTCAGGAAAAGTAAGAAACAAACAAGAAAACGATTTTTTTATTTATTAATAACTTATATTTTATTCTTAAATAATTAATTTCCTTTTAAAGATGTTCGTTTAGTTAGGATTTTGTGACAACCGTAATTAGAATTCGCTCGGAATATTTGAAGCTTTAGCTTTTAGAACGTTAGTTAACATTACAATTTAAATTTTTAATAATTAAAATAAATTAATATTAATAAAATAATGTGTTCGGAACATTTGGCGGCGTGTGGCGGCGCCAAATGTGACATCCGCAAAATAATTTATGATTTCACTGATGGAATAAAATGTCTGTTTCCACCACAGAGGAAGGACATACCACAATAAAAGGTAAGTTATTCTCTAGTTTTTTCTTCTTTTTTTATCTTTTGTTAATATTAATTTATCATTCGAATTCGGCTTCGTAAAGAACATGACTTATTTTTGACATTACAAAAAAAAAAAAAAAAGAATTGGCGAATAACTTTGGTGAAATTTTATCGTATCGAAATTTTATCAATTAACAGCGATTATTATCTTTGTTTAAACGATACTTTTTTTGTGACTTAGCAAAATAAAATTCCACATAATAATTTGGCGATAAAGCGATTTAATTTGGTGTGAAAGCTATTTAAGAATAAAATGTTGACAAAATAATGATATATTTTGGCGTTAAAGCGGCAATATGTGGCGTAAAAAGAAAACATTAAAAAGTTCACATAATAGTGGTAAAAATTTGGCGATAAAGCGATATAAATTGGCGTAAAGGCATTTTAAATATAGTTTTCTTGGCGTAATAGCGCTAAATTTCGGCGTAAAAGCGGTTTCATTTGGAGCAAAAGTATTCCAGAGATAAATTTTAGTGATAAAAATTTGGCGATAAAGCATCAACTTTTGGCGTAAAAGCGCCTCAAAAATCAAGATTCACTTAGTGAAAAAATGTGGCTATAAAGTGATAAATATTGGCGATAAAACATCAACTTTTGGCAAAAAAGCGCCTCAAAAAACAAAGATTCACTTAGTGAAAAATTTGGCTATAAAGCGATAAATATTGGCAATAAAGCATTTTTTGGCTTAAAAGAAGTTATATAACAAAATTTGATTAGTGAAAAATGGCGATAAAGCGATAAATGTTGGCGATAAAGGATAGTGATAATATTTGGCGTTAAAGCGATAAACTTTGGCTTCAAAGCCTTTTCAGGAATAAACTTTGACCTAATAGCTATTTGGCTGCTAATATTGGCATAAAAACACTGTTTGGCTATAAATTTCGGCGAAATAGCACTTTACAATGACACCGAACTTAGGCAACCTTTTTGTCTGTTTACTTGGCGATTTGACAACACAGTAAAGGATTTTGGCGTAATATAATTTTACCGCGCAAACTCTCTGGCCCATTCATTTCTATGTTACTTACCGACTTGGCAACTTGGCAATGTGTTTGGCACAAAGGGTACAAAGGGATCCTAGATTTTAACCCAAAATCCTTCTCTGGGATGCAAAATCGCCAAGTAAGCAAACAAAATGGCTGCCGAAGTTCGGAGACATTATAAAACGCTATTTCAACAAAATCCATCTCCAAACGATGCAATTACGCCAAACATTAGTAGTCAAACATTCTCATTACGCCTACATTATAGTCAAACATTCTCATTACGCCTATATTAGTAGTCAAACATACTCATTACGCCAACAATAGTAGCCATACATTTTTATTACGCCAACATTAGTAGCCAAACAGCTATTAAGTCAAAGTTTATCACTTTAAAACCGGATATTATCACTATTGTGCCAAAATTTTAATCCTTGAAATGTTTTATCTCCAACATTTAAAGTTTATCGCCAAACTATTTCACTTAAAAAAATTTAATTGTTTGAATACTTTTGAGCCGAATGCTATCACTTCTACGCCTTCTACTTAGCTTTATCAGTAATACGCCACAACAAAATTATGCCTAAATTGTTTTTACGCCAATTTATATCGCTTTATCACCAAAATTTTAAAACTAATATGTCAAAATGTTAATGTTTTTTTTACGCCACATATTGCCACTTTAACGACAAAATATATCGTTATTTTGCCAAAATTTTATTCCTAAATTTCTTCTACGCCAAATTTAATCGCTTTATTGCCAAATTATTATGGGAATTATGTTTTGCTAACTCACATAAATGTATCATTTAGAAAAAGATAATAATCGCTGTTACGATACAATCACAAAATTATTCACTAATTATTCATTTTTTTCTATTATTCTATTATGTCAAAAATATATCATGTTGTTTACGAACTGAATTCGAATGATGAAATAAAATTATTAAAGAAAGGTGAAAAAAAAAAAAAATGAAACCAAAGAATAACTTGCATTTTATTCTGATACTAGTTGACCCGGCAAACGTTGTTTTGCCATATACATTATTTATATAAAATATTTTTTTTGTTAAATAAAAAAAACTAACTTACTATAAGTGTGTGGAAATGTGGTTATGATTGGAAGAGGAATGGAACGTTGCAGACAATGACGACCTATATAATGATAATACACTAACCATTTATTTATTTCATCCTTTATACTTTAATAAATTAACAAATATATTTTAAATTACATTATATAATAGCTGTATATACATCAAAAATAGTTATTTAGATATTTATTACTAATTATGGCAATTAAAAAATAATCAACATCAATCTCTAAGTTCAATGGTGTGTACAATATTTTTGGTTAGTCCGTCTTTAGCCAACACAAACAAACTGGATGGTTTACCCACACGCGAACATGCCACGTACAGTTGTCCGTAGGAAAAACATGGTGTGGCCAAATCTAAGCCACAAACAGACATCGTTTGGCCTTGCGACTTATTGATTGTCATTGCGAATGCCAATCTAAGTGGAAATTGAATACGTTTGAATTTAATTGGCACATCTGTGGGAATCATAGGGATTCGTGGCAGCAATATATTTTCACCTCGGTACTTGCCATTCAAAATGCTGGCTTCGATAACGTTTTTCATTAATTTTTTAATGACTAATCGTGTTCCATTGAACAGGCGTGGTGGGTTCAAATTACGAATCAAAATAACCGGAGATCCAACTTTTAATTGTAAATGATGCGGATGAATCCAATGAATTCAAAACTCAATGGATAATTTACAGCTTCATTGGCATCGCAAACTGTATCGATAGATTTGTATGACACCAAGTCCCCTGGCAACAACTGTTGTATCTTGGAATTTAAACCATTGACGTCCACATTTTTTGCTGCGAAAATTGCTCTTTCTGCCAATCGATCAAGATTTTTGAATTGTGTGCAATACATCGGGAAATATGTGGTCGATGAGAATATTTTGCGAGTCGATGATTGTGCAGAAATCTGTCGACAATTTTATGCATCCAGTATTTTTATGTACAGCAACTTTTCCATCGCCAATATCTAACAGTTGTTTTGAGAATATTTTAGCGGATGGATCTTGAAGCATTTGAACGCGCATGTTTACTTTTAGTTGTTATTTTTCAACATTACGCCACAGTGACGATGATTTTAAGCAAGCGTTGATCTCATCAGCGTACGTTGAACGTGGAATGACAGGAAGTGTTTGCCTGAAATCACCTGAAAGGAGTAACAGAGTGCCGCCAAATAGTTTGTCGTTGTTTTTTATATCCTTCAATGCCCTGTTCAATGCCTCAAGCGAATGTTTGTGTGCCATAGTGCATTCATTCCAGATGATAATTTTACACTGTTTCAACACTGTGGCCATGGACGATTGTTTATTTATATTGCACACTGCATCTGGGTTATTTTGAATATTCAGTGGCAGCTTAAATGCTGATGTACCGGCCAATTTGGTAATTCGTTATTTCATCGTTGTTATTCAATGAAAGAGCATTCACATTGGTATTTTCAATTCTAAATACAGCCATATCACTTCCTTTATTCACATGATAGAATCTGGATTCGTACTGATAAGTAAGCCGTGCAATGGTTCAGGTGGTGTTTTAATTTGCGGTAGTTGCACTTTTCCTGATGCGCAACACAATCCGGCTGCCTCATTTTTGAATTTAAGTGCATGACAATGCGGACTTTCTTTGCCCATAGTACCAATGTCCACTTTGGAATGAGCGTAATATTCAACATGAGGCTCATACTGGAATGCTAGTCGAAGGATGAATGAATCCGATTTACTTATTGGCGTTGTTGGTCTATTGCTCTTCGTGTGTTGACTACGTATCGGCGCGCTTGTCTTTGTTCTAATTTTCTTCGTCGATTTCGTTCATCTCGTGCCTCTTGCGATTGTGATTCACGAAAGCGCGCCATGCTCACAAGCACATCGGCATTGTCTTGTTGGATTTGTTCGTCTCTTCTATGTGCTTTTATATTTTGCATGCTTGCACTTTTTTTCGTGCGAAAACCCAAATTGGCCGCTTTGCGTCTTGCTGGCATTATTAACTGCAAATAAAACATATAAATATATCAAATTAAAGTACTTAATGGGAAAAATAGTAAAATATAATTGTATTTTTAACGTAAAAACGAAAGTCATTAACAGCCATAAAATTTTACGTTATCTCTCCCTTTCAAAATAAAGTTTATGCTTTCGATAATCTTATGCTTTCGAATTGCAAATAACACTTACTTTACTGGAATCCCAGATTCGCCACAATAAAGTAAATTGCAACACAATTACACTTGCAAGTTAAAACGCAACAACAGCCATCTTTGTTTTTCTTAGAACAACAATAAAGTTGCCGATTTTGTTTAATTAAACATTAAACACTATAATGTAAATATAATTTAATGCTACACGTGCAAATATAACAGTATTTGTTCTCTTATTATTTGACTTACTTTTAACAATGATAAAACACGTATATTTATTTAACACGTAAATAATTCTCTTTTAAATTAAAACTATTCCCACAAAAATTTTGCGTATAATATATACAGGTAAAGCAACGGCCGTTGTTGGCGCGAGTTCACAACACGTGTTGATTTATATAAGATCACTTAATTAAATAAAAGTAAAAAAAATGAAGCCGATTAAAGACTTTAATTTTTGTTTAAACACACGTGCTGTAATGTCATGACTAAACAAAAACACTACATTGTTACCGACAACATTGTTTTGCCAAACAAATTTAAAAATATTTAGGGGTGGACCACCCTTATCACTTAGGAGTTTAAAAAGTAGATTACGACCGATTCGCAGACCTACCAAATATGCACAAAAATTTTCATAAGAATCGGTCAAGTCGTTTCGGAGGAGTTTGGCAACAAACACTGTGACACAAGAATTTTATATATTAGATATACTTTGTTGGAGGCGAAAATGATCTTTTTATTGCCTTTCTAAAACCTATCCGTGAACAGCCTTATCAAACGTGTGAAGAAAACAAAAAGAATAACATCAGAAAACCACAGAAAAATTTAATACGTTCCAACGACCCTTTTCTTCTGTAAACCAACGTTAAAAAAAGTTACATTTTCAGGCTCGAATTCAAATAAGGGTTGCCACAAAACCTTAACTATGTCAATAGCACTAAAGCACAAATCCGTAGAACAATTTAATATGTTCAATCGGCATTTTCGCCGTGAACTAACGTTCTAAAAATAAAAAGTAACATTTTAAAAGTAAAATTTAAACAGTAACATAAATACAAATACCATAACAAGTAAAACCGAGGGGCTGGAGCTCGGTGCCACAGATTTCAGGTTCGAATCCCGGCTGTGTCTCGGTTATTTGTAGTGGCTCGGAATCCATTTTAATTCCCAGTCTAATATGACTATCTAGGTTAGGGCTGACAACCCTACCCCGTGAATAAAAGCAGCATCTAGTAATCGTTAGCAGGCAGACCGCCTTGGCCTATCATGGGGCAGCTACCACAGTGAAGATGATGATGAAGATGATGATAAACTAAAGTATTGAGCCACGATCTATATTCAGAAAATGGATGCCCAATTCGCAACGAGTGTCTAGCGTTCTGGCGCTCGATGCCACAGGTTTCGACTTCGAGTCCCGGCGGTGCCATGGTTGTTTGTAGTGATTCGGAATCCACTTTAAGCAGTAATGCCGGTCTCACAGAACTGTAGAGCGTCACAGAGCCCAATCAGACTTCTTCCGAAATTGTAAAGGGACAACTCAGCTCTGGGCACAGTGATGTGGTGTAGTGTGGTGTGATGTAATATTAGTAGTAGTTGCAAAGTTTATTGAAGAAAAGTTTATTTCAGATATGTAATCGTGCCTAAGCCTGGAATTGGCCTACAATTTATTCATATAGTTCTTAAATGAAACACCATTTGGGACCTAAAGTTTAAAGTGGATTCCGTGCCACATACAAACATCCATGCCACCGTCAAGATTCGAACCTGAAGCCTGTGTTACTAAAGACCACATCATCGTCATCATTGCCACAACAGCCCAGTGAGGGCCAAGGTCGTCTACCTACTGGTAGATTTCGAGACGAGAGATGTTTTTTTGTTTTTTGAAGTAGAGTTGCCAGCTCTGCGCCCAATGCCCAACAGTGATATGAGACCGGGAAATATGGTTTAAAGTGGATTCTGAACCACTTAAAAAATCCATTGCACCTGCGGAACCCGAAACCTGTGGTACCGAGCGCCATAGCGCTAGCCACTCGACCATTCAGGAGCACCAAAGGCCACAGCCCTAGTCAAATGACCATCAGGCCGCTAAAAGGAAGAAGAAAAAAATTGCAGCATATTTTTTTAAATACTTCTTATCAACTGCGTATAATACTACATTCATAAATGTTCGCCTCCGTGTACTTACATAACCTAAACACAGCATGAATATCATTATTATGCGATTCATTATATGGTCGCTTTCAACGAGATCAAATATGCTAACAAGAATCTACATTAAAAATTCTATGCATTTATATATATACCGATTTAGCAGAAATAATTGTGATAATATTATAAAGTGTTATTTGAGGAAATATTATTGAGGTACATACTCATTTAAAAGAAATACAATACATCTTTAAACGAAATATTTCGAAATTCTAACGAAGGTTTACCCAAATTTCATTAATAGAGAGTTTTTGTATACCGTATTTCGGAGCTTTTACTCCTAGGGCGCATGCTCATAGGAAACATTATTACAGATACGCATGAGCAATTTCCTATGAGCAATCGCGCTAGAGAGAAAAACTAACGGACGTCCGAAATACGGTATGCAAAAACTCTCTAGTATGAGAGTGCAAAAGACTTTTAATATTAGCAGGTTTCTATAGTTCATAAACTGATTGTGAGGTAGACATTCGATAGAAAATATGAAAAACATGAATTCATTATTGCTAGAAGTATTACTCAGACATATTAAATTTTGTAAAAAAAGTTTCATAAATTATTTCTACTTTTAATATGTCGTATTTACAAATATAACAAGTATAAAGAAGTAAATAATAATAATAAAAAACAAAAACAAAATTTCATGTTTTTTTTTTTTTTGGCATGATGGCCGAGTGGTTAGCGCTCTGGCTCTCGTACCACAGGTATCGGTTCGAATTCCGGCTGTGCCGGGGATGTTTGTAGGATTTCGGAATCCAGTTTAAACCTTAGCCACCGGTTCTAATAGCATTGTAGAGTGTTGTGGGGTATTGTGACTCGCGTCCGTAGGATATCTTCAAACTACACGTGTCTCTTGTGCAGTGCTAAATGAGTAACATCGGCGCAGCCCTTGCGTATGGCATAAAGATTAACTGTCTGTATTGCCAGTTGCTTTAGAAAAACAACATTTGTTGTATTTAAAAAAAATTTACTTATTTAAAATTACAATTATTTTTATTGGGATTAACACTTCTACGAAAATGCCTTTCTGCCATTATTACTCCTTTGCCTGTTGGCTAAATGGCTAGCGCTCTGGCGTTTGGTACCACAGGCTTCAGATGCAAATCCTGGAGGTGGCATGGATGTTTCTTAGTTGCTCGAAATCCACATCAAACTGTAGATCCTAAACTGTGTACAAAGTGACCGCAGAGAGACAAACCAAACCGATTATTGTAAATAAATTCGTCCATTGTAAACTCCATTATAAATAAATTCGTCTGAATTAGCTTGGACTCGCTCTAGAAGACACAAACATCGAGATGTTCATAGCAATATTTTTTTCTAATGCATCTGGCAAATACTTAGACCGTGATCTTTTATGCCATAAGCAAGGGCTGCACCGGCATTACTCACTTAGTATTACTTGAAGATAAGCTACGGACGCGGAGTAACAATGCTCCCTCAAAGCTCTACGATAATATTAGACCGGGACCTACGGTTTAAAGTGGATACGAATATACGAAACATAAAAATTCAAGGAGATTCTAATGATAACCAAGGTCATGATCTTCACAATGAAGAATGACACAATAGAAGAATGCCACGTCGTCGCATAAAACAGCCATGGTGCCAGTACAGATTATGGCCGGATATGATTGAATTCTCCATTGAAGATATGGCGTTAGTTAAATTTTGACTAATCTGCAACTTTGTAACTTTCCCAAAAGTAGAATCTTTGGTTTCCGAAAACTGGTGAACATAAGGTGAATATGAGTACGGCAATATGGAAATGTTAGAATTATGGAAATGTTAGTATATATGGAAATGTTAGAATTGAGAGGAGACATTGACAGAAACATATTACAGATTTTCTACAACGCAAAGAAGACTAGTAATTAACGAAGCAATTATCACAACGCGAAGCCTAAATTACAACTAACAAAGCGATGGTTAAATATCTTCTAATTTTTAAAGCGACGAAACATTCTACAGTTGCCACACATCGAGAATACAATCTATTTAAACATTTTTATTCAATTTCCTCTATTAGCTCACACTCTCCCTATATATATCTTGTTCAAATTTTCAATCGTTCATAAAATACTTTTTATTCATCCACTTAAGTTCAAATACACTTTTTGAACTTGATGTGGATGACACTTGATGTTAATAGAGTTTTTTTCCCCAGATTTATTCAGCAATTAAATTTAATTACTTAATTTTAGTTTTTTTTAGATTTAAATTGCACATATCTACTAATAGCTGGCGCCAGATAAATTTAAAAAAATGAATGAAAATTGTTTATAAAGGACTTTCTGCAATATAATGAAAAAAAGTAGGAATTGACTTAAAAAAAAATTGTTTTATATTACTTGTTTTTCTTTTTTTCTTGTTCGCGTCAGGTAAGAAAAACTATCGTAAACTATTGTGTGTACTTCATCACCAGAAATAATAATAATGCTATTCAAAATTCAGTCAATCCAAAAACTACATGCAACTCTCCTACTTTAATTCAAAATTAAGATGAAATTATTGCGCTATTAATTATTATTGTCTTTAAAATAATTTATATTTTTTCAAGAATTTATTAACATATTTGTAGGAAATAACAATATATATCATCTTTTCAACCAACTACGAACCGCTAACAATCCAGAAGACAAACTCTACATACTTCTAAATGGCTTAGCCAAACAACCATCTATGAATAATCATGTCTAATCCCCACACTTGATTATGACATAACGCTACCTACCAACAAAAACTTCCGTGCACATACTAAAAACATCCTAAACATACTAAATAATAAATATTTTATTTAGCTTTCTCTATGTGTTGATTTTATTCCCCCTATTTTATTTTTTATTTTTGTTTTTCTTTCACTTCATTTACTGCCAAATGCCAAAATGCCTCAATAATGTCAAACTGTATGTCTGTTCAGCTCAAAGTACCAGTACAGAGTATGGCTGCATATGGTTGAATTCTCCATTGAAGACATAGCGCTAGTTAAATTTTTGATTAATCTACAACTTTCACGAAAGTAGAATTTTTGGTTTCGAAAAGTGATAAACATAAGGTGAATATGATTATTGAAATCGAATAATTGAGAGGAGGCATTGACACAAATAAATCATTTTCTGCAACGCAAAACTGACTAAACAACCAAATCAACAACTACAACGCGAAACCTAAACTACAACTAATAAAGCTATAACTAACTAATTTCTAATTTTTTTTTAAACGATTGAACACTCTACAGTTGCCACACATCTCGAAGGAAATTTATTTAAACACTTTTATTTTTCTCTCCGCACGCGGTCTTGTATATAGTTCTCGCACGAATTCATGGCAGATCCATTTTTTTTTTAACATTTTTTTTTTTCTCCACGTGCTGTTTGCAATATAGTTCTCGTGGATGTCTTTGATTTAATGAGACTAATTATACATAACACTGAATTTCTGCTATGGCAGGTTGTTCATCACGATAATGCGCCAGCTCCCACTGCATTGATTCTTCATGACTTTTTCGCCAAAATGAAACCCATAACTTTCCACAACCACTGTATTCACCTGATTTAGCACTGTGTGACTTCTGGCTATTCCCTAAACTCAAAAGACCACTCCGGGGACACCGTTTTGAGTCGATTGAAGAGATTCAACGTGAATCGCCGCGCGCTTTGAAGGCCATCACGGCCAATGACTTTAGCATACATTGAGGATTGGAAAAAGGTTGGCATAAATGCATTTTGTCCGGAGGGGAATACTTTAAGATGATGAAATCAGTATGGAAGAATAATTGAAGAGTTTTTAACAAAAATAAAAATTGGTCTTACTTTTTGGGCACACTAGTAAGCAAAGTTTCGTTACCTGCATGTGTTAGCAAATTGACTTAATATTATTAATAATTAGCAACTAATTATATAGTCGACGTTCTTGAGATCAAGTCTGCGTCATCATTCGCTTTAAACAAATTTGCATTTAACGAAGCTCCTTGGCTACAAGATAGCCGCAAGCCTCTATCAGGATAAAACATGAGGAGATATATACAGTGCATGAGAAAGTAGCAAAGTATGAAGAGAAAATTGTTCTTTGTGGCGGCGATTTCGTTCTTGAGCATTGGTGATGCTGGTGATTTAGCATGGTGACAGCCGCAGGCTACTATCCTGAAAAACTTCAGATGAGGAAAAATATACAGTGCATGAAACAGCAGAGTAGAAAAAAATGCTGCTAATCTTTATGTTGGCGATTCCTTTCTTGAGCTTTGATGACGATGATGGTTTGGCAGGGTGGCAGCCGAGAGCTTCTAACTTGGAAAAATTTTAGAAGAGGAGCAAATATAATGCATGAACAGCAGCAAGGTAGACAAAAGGAAACTTGCCCAAAAAGTAAATGGATTACATAAACAAAAGATTATATATATATTAATATATATATATAAGTAATTAAACAAAAATAAAAGTTAAGTTTTAAACAAAAAAAGAAAGAAATATTGATAAAAAGTTAAAAAAAAAAATGTCATGTGATAGAGTTAGCAGCAATTAATAAAGAAGTGCGTGGGCGTTTGGAATTTTGGGATTGTTTATATAGTACTCGGGCAGACGTTTAATAAGCTCACACAACAACTTGACTTTAACTAGTATATTGGCAGCGTTTGCTGCCATGCACTTCTATCTGGATGATTGCATTGAGGATGATATTGTAAGAGAAATATAGCTTGCTCAGTATATATATATATATATATATATATATATATATAATATATATATATATATATATATATATATATATATATATATATATATATATAAATTGGAATTTAAATATAAATATAGGATAAATAAAATTACAAAAGAGAGAGCTGATAAAAATATTATTTAGTTAAAATATTCAGTGAAGTACGCGGGCGTTTATTATTGATGGGAAGAGTAATGTCATAATCAGGAAGGCGCTTGAGCAGAGTATTAGGATTATTATGAATATTATTATAAAAATTAGTTACGAGCTTGTGAATAAAATTTTTAATTGAAGGAATTTCCAGAGCAGCGAGAATATCTTTATTTCTGACAAACCACGGTGCATCAACTGCCATGGGTAATACTTTATTTTCAAGAGTTTGAATATCTTTGATTCTAAATTTGCAAGCGGATCCCCATATTGGACTGGCATATGTTATAATGGGACGCATGTAGACCATATAGATAAGTATTTTAGTATCAATGTTGGTATGACTATTGCGAGAGATAAGAGGGTAGAGTTTTTTAACAGCTATATTGAATTTATTTTTGATATAATTGACGTGAGATTGGATGTATTGGATTGGATGGAGACGTGATAGGCAAGTATGACTCCAAGGTATTTTGCTTAATTTGAGCAAGTTATCGGAGCATTATAAATAGTAATATTAGGAATTTTAGGACGTTTTCAAGTAGCTTCAGTTTTAGAAAATTAATGAGCTCATTTTGAATGTTAGGCAAGTTAGAATAGAAGTTTTGCGAGAGTTTACGAATGAACTGAGGAGGCGTTTGAATATTGAGTGAGTGGTGTATATGGGCGTTTCGAAAGAAACACGGAGCGTTGGCAATCATGCGAAGGGTTTCGTTTTGAAGAGCTCTGATTATTGTAATATTTGACTTAGAGGCCGATCCACAGAGCGGACTAGCATTGACAGATATTAGCAACTACGATGGTAGTTGCTTTTATCGAATTTCATCTCACAACAAATTTCTCTTTTCAGTCGCTTTACAAACTTAAAAATATTTATATACAGTTGTTTTAAAATATTGGTGATAACATTACAGAATAGAAACTGATACAATGTTACTCAGAGAAAAGTCTAAAATTAAAAAAAAAAAACTTTATAATCTAAGTGAAATATTTCGAAGTTAAAAATATATATATATAGTTTACAATTGCTTTGCTGCGAGGTTTGTTAATGGTTGATCTGATTGATGAGTTTTCTATGGTTTGATTAACGATTATGTGGAAAAGTAGACAATTATTTAAAAAGATTATGGGGCCCGAATGGCCGAGTATTATGGCGCTCGGTGGCAAATGCTTCGGGTTCGTGACATTGATATTTGTAGTGGTTCGAAATTCCCTTTAGACTGTAGGTCTCGGTCTCACTACAATATCCATGGCACCTCCGAGAATCGAATCCGAAACCTGTGGTACCGAGCGCAGGGCGCTAGCCACTCGGCCATCAAGCCCCATGTCCGAAGGTCTGGCAGCAGACGTCATAGAATTATCGACGAAGATATAAAGCGATTACTTGCTGTTCTGGAATGTGCTTAATATACTTATATGGCTGCCCTACTGATAACAAACGAACAGTGTGACTAAAAATATATCATAATCATATGACTCGATGTTGTACATTCGGTACCTAAAAACCTTGATGTACTCCCTTGCATTCAACCACATTCCGAGTATAAATATAAAACTAGTAGTATTTTTTTTTTATATTCTTGAAACTAGTACAAAAAATATACTCTTGTACAATGCATAACTACATACCTTGCTCGGTGCCACAGATTTCGGGTTCCAGTTCCGGCAGTGCCATGGATGTTTGTAATGGTTCGAAATTCACTTTAGGCCATAGGTCCCGGTCTCATAGGACTGTAAGAGCGTCACGGACCAAATCAAAATTCTACCTATGGGGCTCCATCCCAACAGAAGCTGCTTCCTTCCCCTCCATCCATGAGTAGATTTCTCATGGGATGCTTTTTTTTTAACACACTGAGGATTAGACCCAACAAAAGATGACCGGACGATTCGATTACTTTTTAAGGTGTAAGCCAGATATGCTACCAAATTTTATTAGCCTCAAATTTTATTTCGGCAGGTTGTAATTTAAAGTTTATATTATTTTATTTTGATTAAAACACCTACAAATATGATTGGAATATATTTTAAGAGTATATGAAGCATTTTTGGCCATAATGATTGTTCTAATTACAACTCAAACTGCAGAATACCTTAAGTATTCAAACACTGTTTGCATTGATAAATCAGTTTATTTCAAATGAATAAAACATTTTTATAAGTGCAAAAAATAAAATTAATGTCATCTGAATTTTACCGATATTTCTTGTGGTTTACACACTCCAAAAAACATAACATACAGGCTTTTGTCATGTTGTAATTAATAGATTGAATAAAAAATTCTTTTGAAAAAGAAAATTCTTTTAAAAATTTTAATTAATTTAAAACATTATATTTTCTTAAATAATCCCTTCCTTGAGAATTTTTAGATATTTTGTCACTTTAAATTTAATTAATTTCAATGAATTAATATTATACAATATACAGGGAATAATTCAATAGCCCAATATTAAACTATATTCGATGAAAAATAACATCATTATGATTAATTATATATTATTTAAGAATAGTTTTAATTAAGATTTTTTTTTATTTATTTTACATGCAAAAGAAATTATAGTATAATTTCTTTCAAATATAATTTTTGACAAACAAAATATTTTATGGCGCCACCTAGTGCGAATAGATGATAATACAATTACGTTTTTATACAGATACGTTTTTAATTCACAAGAGCTGTTATCCTCTGTGATTCTAGAGCTGCTCTGTTAGCTATTGTTTCTAATTAGCAATCCTAAAACCCAAGACATATTGATTGCCGTTATCATCTTGAAAACCTAGCATCACTTGAAAACTTAATTAGTCCTCCAGTGGGTTCTGCCCACTGTGGGGTTCCAGGCAATGAGAAAGCCGACTTCCTGGCTAAAATGGGGGCTTTAATCACACAAAAATATCTCGTCCTATATCCTTCCCACTCTATCAAAAAAAAAAAAATCTCATCAAAAGATCAATAAAAGTCCGGCGCTCAAGAAGACCTCTATAACCGTGTTTCCAAAAGTCCTGGAAGAATGCCATCCCAAATCTATGTAATGTTCCATTTCGTAGAGCAGTCGCTAATTTCCGACTAGCCACCGGACATGACTGCCTGCGTAAACCATCTTTACAGACTCAAAATTGTTCCTTCCCCGATATGCACTCTGTGCAGCTCTGGAGAGGCCATGGACTGGAAACCAAGAAATAAATCGTTTCCTGCTCTGAGCAACACTTTTCCCGCCGAGCGATATTGGCAAAAAGATAAAGAAACATAATGTTAGATTAATTAATCTGTTATAGAATGTTTTGTTGTATTCTCTATTCTTTTTTTTAAAATTTTTCGTTGTTCTGTAACTGTTCTTAATCTGCCATTGAAAAAAAAAAAAAACGTTTTTTCCTAAGTAGTGACAGAAAATTAAATGTTTTTCTCAGATTAATTAAATCTAAAAAATAATTGTAATTTTTGGACAGATATAAAAGTTACCTATAAGATTTAGAATTGAATGTAAGAACGAAACGTATAGCACCAATCGTAAAAAATAAAAAAAATATTAATAAAATAATAAAAATAAAAACTATAAAATTCAAACGATTTTTTTTTTCTTGAAAAATCTATTTTCCAGTTTGAAATAAAATTGTTTCAGACGATCTTCAGGAAAAATTTACATTCAATTTTCTCTGAATTATTAATATTTTTTACTAAATTATTTATAAAACTAAAAATAAATATTAAAATGCAATTATTTTTTTCAGCTTAAAAGTTAATTTTACTAAGTTTTTATAAAAATGTAAACTCATTTATTTTTAAAGAAGTATCAGGTTTAAAAACGCTTGGGAAAGAAATTAAAAAAAAAAAATATAATAATTTAAGTAAAATGTCAGAAAACTGAAAGCGGTCACAGACACGAAAATAACATGTATTACAGAATACATATATTTTATAATAATTTAATTTAGACTTAACGTTTTCTATCGATAAAAAACAGCTTTAAAATTAAAAAGAAGTATATGAAATGGAAAATAAAAATAATAATAATAATAATAATAAATCATAAATGAATAAATAAAGTAAAAACATTGTTTTTCTAGAATACAATCTGTCTGTATAAAAAAATGTATACAATAACAATTCCTATAATAATAAAGAAATACATCGCTTTTGTCAATTACAGTAAAAATAGGAGTGCTACAAAAAGAGTCAAATAATTTCGGGAAATATTTATTGAGTTAAAATTAAAAATGAAAGTTATTTTTATTAAAAGTGACATTTGAGATGGAAAGGTGATAATTGAAGAATAGGAGGAATTGATCTCAGATTTTAACGATCCAACAAATTAGTAATTTATTGGGTAATATAAAATTTTAAAAAATTAATCATGTAGGATGTTGGTCATACAAAGACCAGCAAAAAATTTGAGATAATAAAATTATTAATTAAATATGATGGCGTATTTAAATATATTAAGTTACTTAACAGGAAGTACTTAGAAAGGAATTGATTTTTTTTAAATATTATTATCATTATTATTATTAATATTTATGATAATCAGACGTAATGTTTGGTATATTTACTTACATTACTACGATTAACTCTGATAATGAAATAGAAATAGTGGCGCCATCTGTACGATTCA